>JAHHFK020004489.1:1010000-1038822 GCA_024533555.2 Aedes koreicus
TTCATTTAAAATTGAGTATTTTTCCCCAAGCGAGGAGTGAGAATTATAATGTTTTGAAGGGATATCTTCTCATCACTCATGACACCCTGGCACTATGGTACGAATAGCCAAATTTTACGACAAAAATCGATAACTCGAAAACCATCAACTTTTGACTTATGATGTCTTTGGAAAATTTAATCTTTCAAAAAAGATCTATCTTTTGGTTTGAGTGGTGACTAGGGTGGTCCTCTAATGTTCATAATAAAAATTCTAACTTTTTAGTCCTATGATTTAGAGGAATTGTTGCTCCTAGAGAATTGTAGATAATTTAATTTAATGAAACTTTGCTGAAAAAAACTAACTTCTATCTCATCTACGCTTTGTTTTATAACAGTTTTTCAAACTGTCCTTAGGGTGGGACATAAAAACAGTTTTTTACTCTTATTTTTTATTTCAATATGAATTTGAAAACTTTGTTAAAATGGCTTTAAGGACATTATATGGACGCACATTTTGAAGATACAAGATGATTGCTAGTTATTGTATAAAAAAAGTTATAGAGGTTGGAGTGTAAAAAAAATATCTTTTTTCAAGATATCTTACTCACTTATTTGCAAATATTTGCAAACACGGATTACGTGAACTGAAAGTAAAAACTTCCATCTACAAGACCTTTGCAAAATCGTTAGTCCCCTTGTGGAGCAAAACTCATTTTAAAATTGGTCGTTTTGCATTATTTCTGCATAACTTTCGATCTGCAGCATCAAAAATTATCATCAAAGTGCCTAATAACGCGAGATTTTTTTGAAAATGTTTATATTTTTATGTTAACCCATCTTCATTTATTTACTAAAATTTATATCACAGACAAACAAACATAAAACATTGAAAATTTTGCACTACAAATCATCGTCACTAACGCAACTGCGCCATCTGTTGAACACACTGTGATGGGTGATATAGCTGAACAGATGGGGGTAGTGTGCTTACATCAAACATAAGGGAATTCACTATGTGCGCCATCTGTGGAGATACTTCCAACTAAAAAACATTTGAATTCACCGTTTAAGGTGTAATCGTTGACGAAACTGCAAGTGTTACGTTTGTTCGTCTGTCTTGACATATTTACATTTACTTACATTTATTTATTTATATCAAATATACAAATGCAAATGTAAATGTATGTAAATGTATGTAGATAAATAAATTAATGTATGTAAACAAATGTAAATATGTCAACACAAAGAGACACAAAAAAACGGACGCTACACCAAATATCCATGTTATTTTTGTGAATGGGACGGGACAGTAGGGCCAAAAATTATTACAAGTGTAACCACCTGGCTACCGAGAAAGCTGTTTCAAATAGGCAGAAAGAATGTTCTTAATATTCCATTAGTGAAGCCAATTTACTATTTATTCCAAAGTGTCACAATAATTATCGACTCACCCTTTAGAGCCATACAAACATTTATCGAAGTCTTTTATCGAACAAAAAAACAGTTGATTTCTTAAACAGTTGAACAGTCAATTGACGGGAATTGGTCCACTGTCGAACTAGTGCTCCACCCTATGTCTGTGACCGATTGATTTTCAATGCCTGCGCCGTTGGAATGAATCAACGATTCGAGCCAACCCATCATCTTCGATGATTAATGACTGTCGGTTGGCTCGAGTGCATCAATTGCAATCGATACAGCGAGGCAGACCGCAACTCGCCAGCTTCGGTGTGTCGTGGTATCGATTGCATCGCCAAGAAGTGTGCAACGGTATTTCACGACCCATTGATCGAGATTATGAAACCTGCTATGTTAACCACCCGTGCACATTCTAGGGTCCAATATTCTTGACGAAATCCGAATAAAACACCTCGTCCGACGCGGAAAGCGTGAATCGATATTTGCGGCAAAACCACAAGGCAATAGCGCCGGGCAGACGACGCTAACAAGTTCCTAGAAATCGAACAACCACAAGCAGCAGCAGTAATTGATATAATTGGGCTCCTTCCTGTAGCAGTTCAATTTTGCTGTGCCTGCGATGGCTCCCGCACATTAAAGTATTTTTTTTTCGCATTTACCAACCGAGCAGCAAAAATGCGGCACAAGCAACGAGCACGCACGTCTACCTTAGTTCCTGGGTTTATTTTTAGCGCACTTTGAAAGGGCTACTACCGTCTTCGGTGTCCAACAATGAGATTCGATTCGCGTTTCGCGAGCACGAAGCGCGTTGAAGGTGAAGGTGAGCCCACCAGTTTTACCTATTTCGAGGAAAGATCCCCTGAGAAGTCAAGCGAAGTGAAAGGAAACTTTTCGAATACACACTCGCGCACACGCACATGATCGATTCTCCAAGAGTAGTTCCTCTAATTTCAAGATCACGTTTTTTTTTTTCAATGTTCGGGGGTTTTTCTTTTGGATTCATTTTTTTATCAACACTGACGCTAAATGTCAGATCTCGAGTAGAAGGAATGCGACCTTGCGGGGTGTGGGGTTATTGTTGTGTGGTGAATGTCCATTCCGAATGGCCGTGCGAGGGGATTCCTAATGGTCCATGACGATTGTCGAAGAATGACCGTGTGTAGCGTTGATGAGAAATAGACGATCTAGCCGTGTCGTGGTTGGGTCCACCTGCCATCGATTGGATGCTGTTGATCATGGCCGCGATTTGTGAGTGACCTATGAAAATGATACGCTGTCATTCGAGTGTTGGATTGATAGCTGGCCGCAGGGTCAAGACACTTTTTTTTTAAGTGACTGTTAATTAGCATCTCACTCCGATAGGGTTTGCGATATTTGGAATCTGAAAATGGAATCGAACTTTCGACAATGCGATTTCCGAATGCATGGGGGAAGATCGAGCCATATGTGACAAAAAGCGAAAATCAAATTGAAATTAAATTCAAATTTACGAGCATGCTCTATTTGGAAAAATTCTACTACAAATCTGCTTTAAAGATTAATATCAGAATAAATCAAAACATTCAAGCTCTTCAATGACCATGCGACAATACTATTATCTCTGAAAACTTCTTCAGCCATCAAAAGAGCTATGTTCGAACACACCTTCTCACTATCAAGCCTCCAAAGATCTTATTCTCGAAAAAAAACGTCGATTCCTACCATACACAAACTTATTGATCCCCAACCACAGAAACCACTCAAGAGCGTCAACATTTTACGTTGGCTACGTTCGACCTCCTGAACCGGATACAAGAAACGACCACGACGATGACGACGACGACGACGACGATGTAGTCCTTGAGCAACAATCATAACCAACTCCCCGTGCTCGTTTCGTCCACCCCGACGTACCAACTGCGCTCTACACGCGAAATTGTTGTTATTAATGGGTTGCTGCTGCAGCTCGCCCGCCTTCCCCCAGTTCCCGACATTGCTACAATCGCGCCCCTGCGACCATGCGGGGCTGTTGTTGCGGATGCACTACATCATGATGGATGGCGCCTAGTCGCTGCGGACGACCCATATAGCTACAACCGAGCGGTCGGAGGAGTAAATTGCATTTCGAAGCAAACTTGCGCGGCACCGAAGGATCAGCTGAAAGGAGCTGAGTTCTGTTTACTCTCTACACTGGTTGGTTCACCGCAAGAGGGACGCCCCCCGGTACTTGATGTTTCTGTGCACGACATTCGAGATTCAACAGGTTTCTTGCTTCCACGGAATGTTGGATGAAGTTTGAAGACTAAACTCGAGACCGAGGCAAGATAAGGGAATAAAGAACTACGCTTCCCAAGGAGGTGTGCAATGAAATCTCGCGAAACATCGAGAAAAGGATCCATTAACTTTTGCTCCTTTCGTGCAGTTCGGAGTTTGTCGATGCAGGGGAAATATACACATCCCAGCTCGAATTATAAACTTAATAATAAAGACAAAGTTCTTGTTAAGCTTTACGACAAAGTGCAAAGGCATATATCGAGTGGAGACTGGGGATAATGAATAATAGAATAACAATCCTGTTATTTAAGATTCATGGGATGTGTTTTAACAATTCGTGAAGACAAAACATAGTTATTCGGTATTTGCATACAATTTTCGAACTTTGCGCTTAACTCCGTCCATTAGGGTTTGTGCAGACTCTTCAGAAATCGTAGAAGCCGGCTTTGTCCAAATTTGCTGGAAGTGTTTGATGTCTTTGATTTCTTGCTTCTTCCCAGAAAGTTTCCGCTTCATCAGAGCCCAATATCTCTCGATTGGTCGTAGCTCTGGGCAATTTGGCGGGTTTGAGGTTTTTGGTACAATGTTCACTTGATTTGTTTGGTACCACTCCATCACAGTTTTAGCATAGTGGCATGATGCCAAATCGGGCCAGAACAAAGGTTTTTCTTTGTGACGTTTGATGAAGGGTAGCAACCGCTTCTGCAGACACTCTTTCTGATAGATCTCCTTGTTGAATATGCCTGCCACACGTGCAAATTGCTTGCCACAAAAGGTATTTTTTTGGAAATTTCGATGCCTTCTTCGTTCGTTGTAGCATTTCTGGCCATAGCAGAATAAAAAGCCAGCCCTGGAAGCTGCTTGAAATCCTCCAGGACATAAGTTTCATCGTCCATAACAACGCATGAAAACTTCGTCAAATATTCACTGTACAAACGTCGAGCCCTTGATTTTGCTGCCAAGTTCTGTTTGTCGTTGCGATTTGGAACTGTTTTTACTTTATACGACTTAGGTCCCAAACGTTGTTTTGATTTTTGGACAAAACCAGGCGACATCCCTATTTTACGAGCCACCGTTCGAATGGGGAGATTTGGGTTTTTCGTTAATATCCTTTTCACCTTTCGGTCCATGACAGGATCAGCGCGTCCAATGTTTTTGTCACTTCTCGGTTTCCTCTCCACCGTCAAACGTTCCGAAAACGATTTGAGCACATCGTGAACAGTGGATTTAGGCAAATCCAATGTTTTTTCAAGGTCCCGTATTGACAAGTCAGGATTTGCCGTACACCCGTATAAAATTCGCTCGCGCATTTGTTTTTCTTTCGTCGCCATCTTGAATACTAGTCGTGTAAAAATCAATCATAGTCTCTTTTTTCATAGATTCTGGGTTATACACCAGGGAAATTTTTTTTTTCCATGTGCAATATTTTAAAAGTTATAATAATTTGAGGGGTTCCGGTTTATTGTGGATACAGACCTTGTGGAAAATATTTTTTTATTTTTTTTCTTTTTTTTTTTTGCTTTTAACCGTAAGATGAACTTAAGAAAAGTAGGATTAATATGATAACAGATACCCTATATGTTTCCCAAAATTCTGATGATTGGCAGTTTTAGGGATCTAGCTCCCGACTACCCCAGAATGTATGCACGCTTAGTTCAGTTTACCCAAATATGGGTGAAGAATACCCATAATCACGAAAAGTGCACATAACCATTTATGAGTACATAGCTATCTACCCATATTTGAGTATATTCTCTCACAAAAAATTACTCAAATATGGGTAAATTCAACTTTACTCATAAATGGGTACATGCAATTTTTGCGATTATGGGTACACTACAGTTTGTTTCAAAATGCGAGAGCTGTCAGCAGAACAACGTCGAAATATAAGTGTTTACATTTTTTCACTCTTGTTTTGTGAGTTACACTAATGTTTTTGAAATTCAGCAAAGCTCATTGAGACGCTGTTCCAAAGTTGAGATAATGTAGACTAGTGTCCATATCTATTATTATAGATATTCAGTGGTCGATCACAACGATTTTATCTCGAGGTTCTCTGACCTTTTGGTAAAGCATTCAATCTTTTTCCTTAGCTCCTAGTTCCCAATGTGTGATTTTTTTTCTTTTGAATTTTTGGACGATTCTCTAAACTTTAGGAAAATTCTTGAAACTTTTTTGATATATTGATAAACTTTTTAATTTTTTGTTAGTACTTCACTGCTAAACTTCAGGAAAAGTTTCTTACCGATCAAATCCCTCAAACGAGATGAAATCGAAACCAAGGAATTATAATTTCTACATGAGTCTGTGTCCAAGCTCAAAGTACGATGTGAACGGTTGGGAAGATGGTGTTTATCATATTTTAATATGGTGTCATGAGCAATGAATATCATTATGGTCATATGATTGATTTTTGTATAGACTGCTTCTTCAGTTCGTCAGTAAATATCTCTTAAATATCAATGAAGCTCTTTTCTGATCTTCGACACAAGTCTTTGCTGAAATTCTGGGAAGTTTCCTCCTGTTCTTTTGACAAGTTTCTTCCTGAGCTTCTTGGAAGTTACTCCTGATTTTCTTGTAAATTCACATCTACAGGGTGACCACTCAATTTTCATTTTCAAATTCCCGGTTTTTTCCCGGTTTTCTCGGACCAAATGTTAAAAATTTCCCAGTTTAAGACTGGTTCACAGTTCGGGAAAAGCTTCATGGGATTTGTGCGGCTGTGTGTTTTAAATGAAGCCCGGGATTTGAATTACCGTGGCGGGAAATAAATCTACACAAAAATTACAGTTTTCTTGAAGTGTTAACCCAGTTTTACTCTGGGAAATAAAATTCATCTCTACACACTACTTCTTCGGCGGGAACAAAACATTTCGATTTGTTTTCGAGTGGATTTTGCAAGTTTGAATTCGAATTAAAAAATAAATGTCGAAGAGAACCGAGTTCCGAAACAGTTTTTTTTTTTTCGATATAGATGTGCTCGAAGATTTGATGGTTTTGATAGTCAGTATGAACAGCAAACACAGGAAGAAATATTGGAGGAAGAAAATAAAGACCTCCAAAGCGACAAAAAGGGATAGAGAGATTTCGAAACATCCTTGCTTGGACCAAATAACATGCAAGGAGAATTCCAACAAGATAGCTAAATATTTGATTTAAAGCCGTTTTCGGTTATTGTGGTAATGAAACACTGGTATCGGTTCTTATAATTAAAAGAAAAAACGTCTGTCAAAATACGATAAGTGTTAATTCGCAAATAAAATTGTTGGAATTGGGCAACGAATATGAGCTCAGTATCACCAACAAATCGAAAAAGTGAACGATAATTATTAGGTTAATAATAATTATTCGGTTTTCTGATGTCTAATCCCCTTTCTTTCAAACGCATAGGACGAATATACATTGTTTTCATAGGTAAACGTTTGTCTGACAGCAAGTCCTATACAAGTCAGAACACACGTTGCTACACACTTCGCGAATGAGTCAAGATATTCATAGAAGGTAAATCAATTGACACACTCTAGAATTTCACAGATCGTGATGAATGAACACGCTAAGATAGGAATAACTAGAGGTCGAGGATAATCACACACAATCTAAATTATGAATAATCATGTGAACATAAATTCCCGGATTTTCCCGGTTTCTCCCGGTTTTTTAAAATTCCCGGTTTTCACGGTTTTCCCGGTTCTGTGGCCACCCTGCATCTAACAACCCAACCTTACCCTCCAAGAAGATTTGTTAAGTTTTTTTCTGACCTAAGTTATTTTCTAAACTTCTGATGAGTCCCATCCTGAACTGCGAGGAAAATGTCTCCAAAACTTTGGGAAAATTCTCTCCAAAATGTCTTGAAAATTCTTCTTAAATTGATAAATATTTATTTGTTGGAACTTTCTTTCTGAACTTCTGAGAAGTCCTCTTCGGAACTTCAGGGAAGTTTTCTTCTGAACTTCGGAGAAGTTTGTTCCAGGGTTTCCGATAAATTATTGCTTGAGCTATTAGGAAGTGCCCCCTATACTTCTGGAAAGTTTCTTTTTGTTTTTCTCAGAAGGTAGCTACCTGACTTCTGGGAATTCTTGAACTTCAAGAAAGTCTCATTCTAAACTTCTGAAATATTTGATTAAGAACTTCAGGAAAGCTCACCTGCCCTTATGAGTAGTTCCAATTAAACTTTTGGGAAATTTCCTTCGGAACTTCTTGGAACTTCTTCAGAGAAGTTTCTTGAAATTTTAAAGAAATTTCTTCTTGAACTTATAGGTAGTGCCCTCTCTGGTAAGTTTCTTCCTAAAATTCTGGGCTTATTCTTTCTAAGCATTTGATAAATCCCATCCTGACCTTCGAGGAAATTTCACCGAAACTTTTGGAAAGTCCTCTCCAGAATTTCTTGAAAAACCTTCTTAAATTGATAAAAAAATGATTTGTTGGAAGTTTCTTCCAGCAATTCTGAGAAGTCCTCTTCTGAACGTTTAGCGAGTTTTCTCATGTACTTTTCATTTTGAATTTCTGGGACAAACTTCAAAACCTCTGGAATGTTCCTAACTTCAAAGTTGTCATCTTCCCTTAACTTCTTCGTGAAACTCTGAGAAGCCCTCTCGTGATTTTCAGGGCATTTCTCTCCTGAACTTCTCGGAAGTGTGATTTTGAACTTCGGGGATTTTTGGTCCCGATTGTTTTGGAATATTCCTGCTTGAACTACTATGACATTCTCACTATAGTTCTGAGAAGTTCCTTTATTCTGTCTGACCTTCGGAGAAGTTTTTTTACGGGATTCTCTTCCTGAACTTCTAGACATCATCTTCCTGAAGCTCTAGGAAGTCTCGTTCTGAGCTTTCTAGGATGTGTCCTAAATTTTGGGTAATTTCTTTCTATACTTCAAGGAATCTAGGACTAATTTCATAAACCACTTATAAACTATTTCAGTTTTTTCAACTGATTCTATATTATAAAATGCAGCATTTCTACTATTTGCGAATACTGTACTTGACCATTGATCACAATCTCATAACTATAATGTTCGTCGATAGGAAGTACGAGAGGATTTTCAGAAGCACTTTTGGGCTGCATTTCCACTGTCCTGGCAACACTTGTGTGTTTCTTTCCAAAATGGTAAGGAATCAGACCAGCCCTGGGATCTAAAAGTTGAAGTTAAACTACCTCAAGGTTTTGCAGGTGTCCAGGGGCAAAGAGGGGTCGTTGATTTCTAGCTCTGTATTGCAATGTCTGAAGTCGATCGATGAAGTCGATCTTCAAGTTGTCCGAGGCTTTGGTCATAGGTAAATAATTAGTGGATCATATCCCAAGCAACATACACACTTAGATTTTTTTACAAAAATCTGTAAAAGTTTACCGAATTCTCAACAGCTGAACGTTCGGTAATCCGATTTAACGGATTTCAGTGAAATTTTACAGATATCTGTAATAAAATTACCGGATTTCGGTAAAATTTTACCGAAATCCGTTAAATTGGATTACCGAACGTTCAGCTGTTGAGAATTCGGTAAACTTTTACAGATTTCTGTAAAAAATCTAAGTGTGTATACCCGTCATAACTAGTTGCAAAAACTTGATTGTGGCTTAATTGACTCAAATTTAAGTTATTTCCACCGATTTTCAAGGGATTAGATTAGATTAGATGCCTTTATTAAAGAGACTTTCAGCCGGTGGCTGGTTTGTCTCTTGCCCTTTTCAAGGGATATAGAGCTCAGGAAGTAGTGCACATGATCCTAAAATGATTGATTAGCGCTTAAAATTTTGAGAAAAGCAGCTTAGCTGGCAAGAAACAGTTTAAGTAAACGCTGCATGATAACTGCCCATAAAAGCATAACTGTCCTATATGAATTTAAATCGAGAAAGAGTTTCCGTTGGAATCTATTTTGCCGTGAAATGCATATCAGTCCCATCTGAATATGAAATCAATCAAAGGTGGGACTGATATGCGTTTCACGGCAGTATTGTTCATCGCCAATATTTTGCATTGTGCACTGACGTTTCATGTTTTGTTCGAAAAATATCGTTTAAATACCAAAACTAGATTGTTTCATCACTAACAGCCTAAGCAAAAATACATTTTCAACACCTTTTTCTCGACTTGCTGTTTTCCAGATGGGCCTGATAAGCTTTTATGGGCAGATAAGGTGTTCTTATTTTGTTTTGAAGATATTCTCTGAATAGTTCAATAACCATAATCTGTTCACAAGTAACAAATTTGCAATAATATGAAAAATCTCCTACATAAAAGCTTGTTCTTGCTGTGATTTGTAGGTTCCGGAATCACGAAGTCCCTGTAATATTGATTCCTGTAGGCTAGTTTTCACTCGAAATAGAGAAATTATAACTCCATTTCTTTCATAAGGTCAGAAACTGGGTTTCTTTTTCAATCGGCCAGAGGTGACTGGAAGGGATCGGTGGAAAATATGTTTGATTTTTAATAAAGATCGGCTCTGTTGAAAAAACGATAATAACGATAGTACATCAGCAAATCATCTGAAACTGTGACCCGTCTCTTTGCCAGTGTTAAGTTTCAGAATGATGTGAACTATAAAATTTGACAGCGTTTAGTTTCTTCACATTCTTAACAAATATTTGCCAGTAGAAAAAAAATTCTTCTGATTTAACCAAATAGATTGCTCTTAAGAACGTTTAACTTGCATGATATAGATATGAGTTCCAGTAGTAAAAAACTAGGTCAGTCAAAAAGTTTTGATAGCGACATCTATGGAGCAGTAGAAAAACCAAAATTTCTTCGCCATTTTAATATTTGATTTTTCATAAGAACGTACTCAAAATTTCATTTTAATCTGTCAATTCAATCTTTGTTTACAAGCCATTTGAATTTGACGTGTCAATGTATTTTTTTAACAATGGAAAAATCCGAATATTGTGCATTGATTAAATGCTTTGTTTTGGATGGTTTATCGGCTACTGAGGTCCATGAAAAGATGGTGAAAGTATTAAAGGAGTCTTCTTTATTTACAACCGTTCATCGATGGGTTTTGAAGTTGAAGCGTGGCTGAACAAGCGGGGCTTCAAATGGTGAGTTGACAACATCGAAGGAGGGTGCGGCCGACATCTCGTCCTCACAAGTTCCTACCTCACGCCTCCACGAGTCATGTGATCACAAAAGACTGCCAGCTGAAACATGGAGACGCGGTTGGCGTAGCCTGGGAATGTTGTTAATCTGACAATAGCGAAGTGGGGGGGGGGCGAAGAGGTGTTTTATAATATGTATTCCATTTCTTTATATATTCGTGTGAAAACAGGACACACAACTCAATTTATTTTTCAGCATTTCAGCATTACATTTAATTTAAAATTGCACTTCGGAATTTCAACTACTATATTCATAAAAGACTGGCATGTGCTTATAAACAATGTAAGATTATATTTTAATGTTGTGTTTAGTGGAATTATGGTAAGATAAGCCATTTATTTCAGGAATCATCAAACCGGACTCTTTGTTCACTCCAATTGCTATGTTTGAAATGTTACTAGAACAGTATAAAGAAAAAATATTACAACATGTCTTATAAAACAATATCTTTTATTGAAATTTTATCTTTGATATTTGAAATGATCAAATCTGTTTTCAGCTTTTCCAGGAAAAGAAGGATATTAATACATATCTAATTTTTATTTATTTTTTAGTAACAATCCGTTGGTAGTATCATACAAGTTTGAAATTTGAATAAATTGGCATGTTTCTCTATAATGATATCGTAATATTTTGTGTACAAAATATACTAAATATTAAATAACATACAACGGGGAAAGGGACGGACCATCAGGGCACTCAAGTAAAACGATTTGGATAGGGAGCATGGGACTGCTTCCTCCCTATTGTTAACATTTCGCGGAACGAGGGCGGGCTCTTCGACCCCATCTATTGGGTTTATTCTGTCAATCGAGGGCTCGAATCTAGTGCTGTGAGTGTGAACTTGCTTTTGGAAGGAGATTTTCTTCCCTATATTCGCGGGTTTCGCGTAAGTGTCTTTGCTAACGGGCCCGCCCAAACGTTTTTGGTCCTTCAAACAGGAGCTTGATGATCACAAACAATAATAGAATCCTGATCAAATCGTTTTTCAGATTATTCCACTGCTATGCAAAGTTACCTTGCTACAATAGATGGTAGTATTACATCATCAACATCATCATCATCTTCATCATCATCATCATCATCATCATCATCATCATCATTAAGCGTGGCTGAACAAGCGTTGAAGACGATCCATGCTCAGGACATCCATCAACACCAGAAATTGTAGCGAAAATCATTGATCGACTGTGGATGTGATAACTGATACCATAGGCATGTCACATAGAACAACATGGCATATTTTGGCTGATGTTTTGGGTTTCAAAAAACGTTGTACACAATAGGTGCCGCATTTGGTAACAATGCAACAAAAACACGTTCAAATGCGACTTTCTGAACAACATTTTGAACAATTCCGAAAGGATAAAAAGGGTTTTCACTATGGATGAGACTTGTGTCTACCACCATGACCCTGAATCAAAACAAGAGGCTAAGAAGTGGTGTGAGCCAGGCCCTTTGGCTCCGAAGCGAGTTCGTGTCCAGAAATCGGGCAAGAAGGTGTTAGCGTCAGTTTTTTGGGATGCAGAAGGAATTTTTATGATTATTATTATTGATTACTGATTGTTGATTATCTCCAACCTGGTAAGACAATTAACTATGATTATTATTGTGACCTTTTGGAGCAGTTCGATGACAAAATTGGTGAAAAAAGACCCGGTTTACAGAAGAAAAAATCATTTTTCATCAAGACAATGCACCTGCTCACTCAGCTAAAAAACCATCGCAAAAATCAAGGAATTGGGGTACGAATTGTTGCAACATCCACCCTATTTGTCAGATTTAGCTCCCTCTGACTTCTGGCTGTTCACTAACCTCAAAAATTCCTTCGGGGAACGATTTTTTCATCAAACGAAGAGGTTATAGCCGTCGTTGAGGAGTATTTTGCAGGCTTTCCAGAAATTCACTTCTATGATGGGACAAAAAAGTTGGAAGATCGTTGGACATACACTTGATCTTATGGAAGACTTTACTGAGCAGTAAAAGTGATTTCCCAAAAAAAAAAATTATTTTCATTTCCGCTTCAAAACTTTTTGATAAACCTAGTTGTTTATATTTAGAATGTAGTTTTACAAGTGTTTCCCAATGGAAAATAAGTTAGTTTAAATAGGTCCAAATTGGCTCTCAAGCTTTATTCAAAACGTACCTTGTTATTCAAATGACAAACCACCATCACTGTTTGTGAGAGGCTCCAACAGCATTCTCAATGTTGGTTTGAATCGGTCCAAATTGGCTCTCAAGCGTTACTTAAAATTAAGCTTATTTCCCCCATGAAAACCCACAATCACATTTTATGAGTGGCCCAAAAACCATGCTTACTGTTGTATTGAATCAGCCCAAACCGGCTATCAAAAGATACTAAAAATTTACCTTGTTTTCTGAATAACCACCACCACACATTGTGCGTGGTCCTAATAGCATTCTGCCTGTTGGCTTAAAACGGTCCAAAAGGGGTTTCAAGTGCAATTGAAAATAAACCTTTATTCCCAATGAAAAACCACCATCACACTATGTGAGAGGCCCCAACAGCATCCTTACTGTTGGTTTAAATCGGTACTTATATTTGAATATCTCTGTTGTGCATTACTGTCAAATCTCATATCTAGAAGGTAAAACAAAAACACGAAAAGTTTCACTCGCTATTGTCTCATCTAACAAGACGAAACCTACGAAAAAAACCTTCCACTAACAATTTCCTTTTTTGAGATACAGTAGTTTATACTATAGACACTGTATATAGACTGGACAACGCAAAATCATACAATCTGCCAACCCTGAAAAATGTCATAAATTCGAGCAATTGATCTGGCACCACTTGTATTTGTACAAACTTGAAGTAAACAGCGCAATAGGCTAAAAAAAGATTCGGTTTCGATGTTGGTAGTTCGTTTTGATTCCGCTTGAAGATAATCATTAAAAATCATAGTGAAAAGTGTCGTGCAAAAAATGAATTGTTTGGAGCGAAATTGTGGCAATAACTCGCGATGTGAAGTGAGTTCTGTGGGTTTCTTCCGGTTTCCAAAGAAAGATAATATAAGGCAGAAATGGCTTGCATTCTGCGGCCTTTCGGCAGATTTTCAGATTCTAGGAAGCCATAGGCTGTGCAGTGTAAATACAAAATACTATAATTTGTTTTCTCCATTACTAATTATAACAAATATATCCAGTTACATTTTCTTGCTAGTGATCTCTACTTCGATATGAATGGAAAGACTCGAAAAGTCCAGGATGCTGTTCCGTTTTATGACAATGTCACGCAGTTGAGTACCAGGAAGAGCAAGAGCTTCGAAGATTTTAATTGGCTGGAATCTGATCATCTGTGTGAGGGTGGAAAAAACCGGCATGTACCAAAACAAAAGGAAGATATTGGTATCAACGAAACGCAAGATTTGATTCCCTCGGAGGGCAACGGCAGTGTGGTGGAATATCTGGAGTGCGAGTTCTTAGAGGAAACTGGCGATGATTGCAATGAAGGATCTTTGTTGGGAACTGCGACAGTGGAAAATGAACACCTGGACCAGATTGATGCAAGCTATAGAGAGGAAATACGTTTATCAACTTCGGCCGAAAGCTCCAGTCTTCAGAGTAGTGTAGAGTGTAGAGAAAGAATTTTGTTCGTTTTTAGTAATCCAAACGGCAATCAATAATACACCGAAAATACTTACATTTACTGAATATGGAAGTAGAAAATTACTTATATGTTCATAATTGGCTTTTGTCAAAACAATACTTGATCACAATACTTGCTCCTCTAAAGTGAATCAACAGTTAACAGTCCTTTTGGCTGCATTTTTTGACAGGTCGTTTGGCTGCATAAGACAATTGTTGTCCGGTCTATATACAGTGTCTATAGTTTATACCTCCTTTAGTAGTAAAGTGTATCGAACTAACATTCCTCCCCTCCCCCTTGGTGATATATAAGCACGGGCGGCGCACTGGGAATAAAATATAACCCCCCCCCTGACTTCTCTTTGTTCTCCGTGCCACCTCACCCCCCCCCCACCCCCCCCCCCCACGCCACCCCCCACGGGGGCAAAATACTATTTATAAACAAAAGTTTGGCCACAACAATTATTTTTGTGCACCGAGGTGGGGCTCTCTGTTCTGCCGCGGCACTCTTCCCCCGCCCAGCCTCTACTTAATAAAAACTAAAAATATTAAAAAAAACATCATCAATAATTATTATTGTTGACCCCCGGCCGACAATATTATTCTTTCCTCTCGGCCGGCCACCCCACCACCCCAACAAAAAAAAAACCCTCCCCACCAGGACCCCCCCTCCCCCCACTAAAAAAAACAAAAAAAATATTTTTTTTCGGTCCTTTTTTCCGTTGTGTTTTTTTCCTTTCCCCCCCCATCCACCCCCCCCCCCCCAAAACCCCCCCCCCCGCCGCCGCGCGGGGGGGGGGGCTCCTCTTTTGCCGAGGGCTCATGAGATGATGATTACTATGCTTATGGGTTGGCGGCAAATTTGCATAAACACATAGATTGGCTGTGGCAGGAGAGTTTGCATAATCTCTGAACGAGTCGTATACCGTCTATTAGTGTTGGGAAAATCTTGACTGCAGCCGTCCATTTCGATTGTCGGTTTACGTTAATGAAAGAGCAAACAAATCTGACTCCACTCGGTTCTAAAGTGGGAAAATACTCAACACCGTTTTGAAGTTTACTTTGAAACAATATCTCCAAAAAAAAAAAACGGTAGATTCAATTGAAAAGAAACACATTTAAAATCAATGCAGCATTCGATCGTTGCATGACTAAATCGAATTGAAGCATGGAAAAGGGTGAATCCAATGAAATTACCACCGATTGCGAGCTACTCATTCAAAACCACACCAACAACAGTGCGCGGCATAATTGCACCAAATGGCGTGCAATTTCTGCCTTCTTCGGCATTGCTTCGGCTCCACCGCCGACTCCCACTGACCAAGTGCTGACTGACTGACTGCCATGCCGGCCATAATCAGCCAGACCCTACTGGCCCAATTTTCTTCGGAGATGACGCGATCCTAACCAGATTCGGTTACGTGGCTTTCCCGCCCTAATTGGACGGGCTGTTCAGCGGTTCAGGGAAAAGAAACGGGATAATGTTGAAAGGAAATTCACTGCCATTGTGGTGGTTAAATAGCTATTTGGGGCCTGGGGTGGGTGCCGGGGGTGGGTGCCGGGGGTGGGTTTTGCGACCGCAGCAGATGTCTGGTACGTAATTGGCACTTGCGTGCATTGTGGGCCCCTTTTGTTTGAACAAGAAGAAGAAAAACGGTGCAATTACCTCCGGAAGAAACACACCGTTGCACTAGGGATCGATTAAAATTTACATTCTTTCTAGCTAGTTGCTGGATAGATCTTTAAGAATTTGGATGCGTTCACAGAACAAGGACTAACACAAAACAAATCATTGCCTTCAGATGAGTATACTTCATGTAAATCATGAAACGTAAGTGTATGAAAAAAAAAATCTAAATTACGATAATGGCCCGAATGGGTTTGACGTCAATCCAATTACAAGCCACCCCATGATGAATCATACCTGTACGTTGTAGTTTAGATCGATTTTACAAGGCAGCAAAAACATGGTCCCCGGCGATGATGACAACGATATTCACGTAATTTGATTGATTGATTTGCACAGACAATCTTCGAGCAGTAGCGGAAGGTCAACCTAGCTGTACTGGATGTTATTCAATTAATACCAACCTGAAAAGAGAAGAAGAAGAAAGTCGATCTTGGAGATTAATTGATTTCAATTGATCGCTATGAATCAAGCTATAATTAGACAATACTAACAACGAGCTGAAGGGGATATTTCCTCCGGGGAAATTGACTTCATCATGGCCGTGAATAGAACCGTTTGATGCCACCGGAAAATACTGTCACTTGCCCGAACAAAAACCTGTCACAACACACAAGGCCTACTGCGCTGCAACCGGGGGCTCGGAAGCGAATTCCGACAGCTGTTTTCGAATGATACTTTGTTGTGCTCTTTTCAGTTTCGAGAAACTAGTAGAATCAATTACTTTTCTAGCGCGAAGAAAGTCACACAAAAGTCTGATGAGACGCTTCTGGTTGATGACCGATCTGTTGTTTAATTGATTTGCTAGCGGAATACTTGGTCGTCACTTGTGTGCGTGCTCGGTAGTAGTGAACGGCCACAGTGGCAATAAACAACAGATGAAGTGTGTATGTGATTTTCGCTTTGTTTCTTGTGTGGAGATACATCTCGTGTGCAGGGAAGAGTGAAGCGAGATTCGCAAATAGGAAAACTTTAAAATCCGATATGAGAATTTCAAAAATAATAAAAAGAGAAGAGACGTCTGTAACTAGTAAGTCGCCAATCGACTGTCGTTTTACGCTTAGATGTTTTAGTAGGTTAACAAATGGTTGAGTTGTTGTCTGAACAAGCTAAAGGAAGCTTTAACCAGAATGCATTCCTTTTATTATTTTGAATAGTCACAGGCTTGATTTATCTAAATGATCAATAGAATTTCTCCCCATGTGAACGTTTGAACGCAAATAGACATAGAATCTTCCATTTTTCTATTCTTCCAGTATTTTCTTTTCTGCTCGGTGATGACTAGAGAAGCCATGTGGCGTAAAAATCCATCACGCCATCGCGAGCCGATAAGAACAATACCAAACAAGTGTCTCATAAATAACATCGGATTGAACTGATTTCCCGATCAAGTTCTGGTTTTTTCGATTGTAAAAGGTCATTATCTCGCATGACTTGGTACTTTCACCACTTGAGAAAACGCAGAAACCCCTTCTCAGACGTGGGTCAATAAACGCGCGATTAGCTGTTATCATTCTCGAGACTTCTGCGCTACCGTTTGTGTACTGAATAGGGAAAATCCCCTTCTTGGTGAACAACAACAACAACAACAACAATCGACGACAGGGACAATCTTTCAAGTGTTTGTCAACAAGTAAGTTAAGAGTAAGGGAATGCGAGAATCCCGCCATAACGTGAGCATTAGTGGTGGCAAAAATAGCTTCCCTAATCCCATTGTTGCAGTCGTTTTCGCACTGTCCAGTGTAAAAATAGAATACACCGCCAGTCTAATGACAAAATTGATGGCTGATGGCATGTGACAAGAAGGTCGACACGTGACAAATTGGATTAGGGTTTCTCAGTTCGGCAAACGTACCGAAACGGAACAAGCCAGCTGTCAACGTTTTGAGCTGTTGCTGGGTTATGGGCTTCACTGTTTCATGTTTCATCGATTTCAAAGGATGCGAAGAAACATTGTTACACAATGGATGGATTCACTGCCGGGGACATTTTTCAGAGGATTATAGCATGGTTGAGTTATGTAGCAGCAGCTGTGACCTTGGCCATCGTCGGATTGCACTGACTGAGTTTGTTGTGGGCGATGGGCTTTCGGAATTATCAACTCTAAACAAGCGTTTCCATAAATCCTGACGCATATGAGACTCTTCCAAGGGATGGATCGCTCAGCACACTTTTCTCTTGTGCATTTTTTTTTTTTTTTTTTGAGTGTGTCTTCAAGCGTTGCCTTGTTCTGGGTGTTCCCGTAATGTGCGGAAGGTGCCGATGTGTCGACAGCCCATTGGCAAGGTTGCTGGTTTCTTATTTTTTATAAACTCAACTGTCAAAAGTGTGCCTCAGTGTGCCACACATATGGTATGGATAGAAAATCGAAGTGCCGCAGTTATGAAACATATTCGTCTAGTGTGAAAGTCATCATGGCTGGCACACTGTTCTAAGCGACTTACCCTTGGACTCTTCAGTGTTTTTTTTTTTTTCAAACACTAGAGTCATCTTTCAATACAATTGAAATTGATTACTAAGTTCTGTAGATACTTCATCCTTATCTGCGTGCTGTGTGAGGTGAGACGACTCGAGTCACTTGTGTCACCCGATTAGTGACAGGTGGATCAGATGGATGGCACCTAAGATGAGAATAGTCACTTGGATGAATCCGATGAACCCTTCCCAATTCTCACAGTCGTTATTAGGTGAGAAAAATCTTTCTGAAGTGACGATTTTAGGTGACAAGAGTCGGCAGCTTTCAATCAGGCGAATGGGTGCTGAGTGATAAACTAATGGTCAATAATGGTATAAAATTATTGCGTTAAATTTTACATTCAGTGCTTGACACTTCATTTGATGGCATTGCAGCTTAATGCAATTTTTATTTAATGCCCATTTTTCATCATCACCATTCTCGTAGTTATTAATGACGCAAGTATCGTGGAGAAATGTTTGGGATATTTTCGATATACTTCGAGTTTCAACATTTTCAAAAAGATACTCATAGAGCCAGGTTATCTGAATATTATTTCTATATTTCCTCAGTGTGATTGGTGCAAAGGATTTCGATGATTTTCTTGAAGCATACTTACCTTACCAATCAGACTAAGGCCAGTGTGGCCTCTGCTGTACACAGAAGTTGTTTCCATTGTAATCGGTCCATGGCTGTACCTCGCCAGCCTCGCTGTCTGCGGAGGGTCCGCAGGTCGCCTTCTACTTGATCAATCCACCTTGCTCGTTGCGCGCCACTTCTTCTTGTACCTGTCGGTTCGTTTTCGAGAACCATTTTCACAGAGCTGTCGTCCGACATCCTTACGAAATGCCCAGCCCATCGTAGTCGTCCGATTTTTGCAATGTGTACGATGGGAGGTTCTCCCAGCAACTGGTGCAATTCGTGGTTCATTCGCCTCCTCCAAGTTCCGTCTTCCATCTGCACTCCACCGTAGATCGTACGCAGCACCTTCCGTTCAAAGACTCCAAGGGCGCGTTGGTCCTCCACTAGCAATGTCCATTTTTCGTGGCCGTAGAGAACTACCGGTCTAATTAATGTCTTGTAGATGGTCAACTTTGTGGTTCGGCGAACTTTGTTCGATCTTAGCGTCCTTCGGAGTCCAAAGTAGGCACGATTGCCAGCCACAGTGCGCCTTTGTATTTCTCTGCTGGTGTCGTTATCGGCGGTCATCAATGAGCCCAGATACACGAATTCGTCTACTACCTCGATTTCATCACCGTCGATCTGAACTTGTGCTAAGAGGCTAACATTTTCTTCTCGTGAGCCTCTTAGCCTTTCTTGAAGCATACCCGTTCGAAAAAGTTGGTTAGATATTACAAAATTCACTTTTTATATTGTCGCTGCAGCACTACTCTGCAGTTCGATGGAGAGTCCAGCGACGCGAAGATTTCTAGCGATTTCAATAGAACTGTCAATTTAAATTTTTGACGTTTTGAAGATTGGCAAACAAATAAAGTGGAAAAGCAGCAGCAAAAAAAAAATCTTTGATACTGAGACCGTACATATTGCAGCAATGTTTGTTGTTTATTAGATAATAAATTTTTAACTTGTGCGAAAATGTTTTTGTTGACTATCGATTCAAATAACTTAGGAATACAAGATAATATCGCAATTTCACGATAAGTTTTTATGTCAGATTTTTTGCGAGATTTAAAAATCGGCATCAGAGAGGATTCCTTCCAAACTGACGGAAGAATACTTGATTCAAGGGATGCATTGAAAAGCCAAAACAAAGGTTTCACTAGCTCTTTCGATACTGCTTTTAGAAAAGCTGGCGGCAGACCATCAGGTCCAGCTCCCTTAAAAGCATCCAATGTATTTATTGAAAGTAGAATTTTGTTAAGTGATATGTTATTAACTGTTAAATCACTGATTGTTTCAGAAAGGTACGAGAAATACTGAGTGATGTCGTCATGTCGTTTACACTACACATCCTGGAAGAAGTCTGCGAATAAGTTGCTGATTTCGTTTGCGGTTTTGCCTGTTTTACTGTCTAATTGCATTTTTGATGGAAAATTATTCGACTGCTGTTTGGTCTAATCGAAACTGAAAAAAGATTTTGGGTCTAACTTTATATTATTTTCTACTTCAATGTTGTAATCCTCATAAGCATTTTCAATTTCTAAGTTCAAATGGTCACATATGGTTAAATATGTTGTAAGGTTTAAATCATTTTTATCTATTTTATAAGCTTTATGTGCTTTTTGTTTTCTATTTTTCAGGTTGATTATTTTTCTATTATACCATGCTGGAGCTTTAGATTTGTTTGATCTGTTTCTTTGCTTCTTAGGTACTGTCGTCTCTAAAATCTCGTATATTACTTGGTAGAACTTGTTCACAGCTAGCTCTATGTTCAAATTACGAATCACATTTTGCCAATCAAAGGAGCTTAGTTTATTTTTGATAACATCGTATTTTGCACGTTAAAAGGCATAATAGGTTTCGGTTAAATCTGCATCCAACACCATGTGGTGTTTTCATGTATAAATATGGAGTATTCAATCGCGGTGTGGAATACCTTATTTTTCCATAAAGGATCGGGTGATTTCGTCACGCAGAAATCATCGGTCATATTAGTAAATAACAGATCTAAAAAACAGTTGCTATGATTTCTTACATGGTTTATTTGATTCAGTCCCAGCTCTGAATTTTAGTCAAATAGAGTGCGGAGCGTTTCATTATCTCCCGAAATTGGTACCAACAGAGATTCATTTTCATCATCAACGATAAAACTTACTGCCCGTTGATTGAAGTCACCGTAAATGTGAAGATTCGTTTCAGACTAAAATTTTGAAATTATGTCTGCAGCAATACAAAAGAACGTATCATATGATTCTTTTTTGGCAAATTCAGGAGGAAAGTACACAGCCGCATATGAACTTGATTTCCAATAAAAGATTTGACACAAACGTAGTGAAATTCCTTGCATTTATGTGAATCAATTTGTTCCGATTCATGGTCGATGCAAACTGCGATTAAAACTCCACCACCAGATTTCTTATTGGATAACGATTTGTTGCGATCATCCCTAGAGACGTTAAATCGATCGCCAAACACTTCCTCATTTTTTATACTGTTGTCCCAACTCGTTTCCGTGCCTAAAATAACGGGAAAGCTGCAAGCGGCAACCCGTCTATAAATTTCGTTTACCTTTACCGAACTTGTACGGTAAATTGAAATTTTGACAATATATGTTAATTTCCTTACTTTCATTGATTGTATTACACACAAGCGGTAAAGTAGGCTCTGAAGTCATCAACATGTTTTGCAGCATGGATTCGTCTACAGGATAGGAATTCTGCGTTTCTGCGTCATCCATCTGTTGCGTTGTCATTAAGTCAGGTTCTTCCTCTAAGGGGTACGTCAATGCCGTGGAAAACACGTATGCCTGCAGGAGCACGTCGAACACGCTGCTGCAGAAGAGCTCTCCGGAGCGGAAAATGGAAATGCATCATGCATCGGGTAAGGGTTTAAAGTTTCACCTTTTTGAAAATGAATAGTTGGTTGGTAGTTTGACGGTGGACAGTAAAACTGATCTTTCGCAGCAGCAAGAAGTACTCGATCAGGTGGGAGTATATTGCCTCTATAATTGATGCCAGTAACATGAGAATTTCCGGGATTGTAGCTACTTTGGCTCCTGATGAAGTTGAAATACGGGAGCTGTTCTTGTTATTGCATTTGTGGTTATGATGACTATGCGGATTATTACTGTTGGTTGCAATGTACCGCGGTTTTTCTGCTTCCTCCGGTTAAGGCCTTTTTGGAGGCTTTCTGGTGTTCGGGGCGGTCGTCCGCCGCCGGTTCCCCTCTGTGTCGGCGCATTGTCCATGCAGTTCAAAAACACCAAGCGGAACCAAATACCGTGTACCATGGACATTATTACTTGGGAACCTCCAGAAAGGATATTGCAAAAATTTACAGCAAAAATTTTTCACCAATTTACTCTTGGATTCGCAAATTTGAAGGTGAGGGTTTCTTCAAGCGAAAACAAAGGGTTCAAATTATCAAACAATTTCAAGTGGAAATGAGATTTTGGCTGGTCCAATTGTACCAGAATCATCCATTGCTATTCTTGGATGAAGCTAAGGAAAGATTTCAGAAGAAGTTTCATATAGGTATCAGCGTTTCATCGGTTTGTTCAATCCTACACGAAGCTGGACTCTCATGGAAGACGGTTGAAAGGAGGGCTATCCAAATAAGGGAGGAGGAGATAGTCAGATTTATGCGAGAGCTTCTAGCCGTTCCGTGGGACCTTTATAACTTGGTGTTCCTTGATGAGGTCAGTTTTGACAATAGGGACATGTTACGCAGGAAGGGATATGGGGTGGTGGGACAAAAAATAATCTTCAGTGGTAAATTTTGCCGCCGTCCTCGGCTGTCGTTTTTGTGCTTTCTGGGAACTGAAGGAATTTTGGATAGTTTTTGGACAGACGGCACTTTCAACACTGCTAAATTTTTCGAATTCTGTCGAGAATTTGCGTTACGAAATCCAAAAGCTCGTCAATATCCGGGGTTCCATTCAGTTTGGATACTGGACGGTGCCAAAATTCATTGTGATGCAAACATTATTAGATATCTGCGATCCATTGGCGTAATTCCCATATTCCTCCCTGGGTATTGTCCCTTTTTCAACCCTTGTTGTTTATAAGCATTTCAAGCTTATTGTTTTAAATTAGTTTTGTTGATGGAGAGTTATGGGGTGGGTTTTTGTGGGTGGGAAAGGGGGGGTTGGGGCTATTGAAATCATTTTCGACCTCGTCAAAAAAGGTTGCAAAGAACTCACCAAGAAAATGCCCCTATAATGAGAGACGTATGTGATGCTATGATCCATTTCACGCAATATCCATGTCAAAATCTATTTGCTCATTGTGGTTATTATCCCGGTGGCAATTTTTACCCTGAAAAAGGACTAAAACAAGATCCGAAGAATCTAGGTTTGAATGTTATTCCTGAGTAGTTGATTTTCCAAAGCTTTCTTTTAGTATGACTCAAAGAAGAAAACAACCAGAAAAACTAAGAACCTTATTTTATTTAATTAAAAATCCAGCTTCGGTCATAAATCCAGCATAATTTCGGTTATCATTCTAAGTGTTATCGATATCTGGACAGTTAGTCACACTGTCCGCCAATACTTTGCTCAGCTCTGATTCCTCCGGCTGCACTGCTGATTGGACGGCAGTGATAATTTCCTCCGCTGCTTTTCCCTTAGATATCATGGCCTCGAGCTTCCGTGCTACATTTGACAGTATAGAAACCGCTGAAGTAACTCCTTGGTAGACTTCCTCAATGTCTTTCATCCAGCCTCCATTTACTGCGTGAACCACAGTAGCACCCACCACGATAAACAGATTGCAATCTTGCCGCTTCCGAAACACCGGTCCACGTGAAATACTTCGCGAGTTCCAATGGAGGCGAAGGAGCTTGTGTGCTGCTGATGAGTGTATTGTGTTGGCCCACAACAACCAAGAACTATGGTGGCCTTCCAGTTCGGGATGCCTTTCTTTCAACTCTGTTGCCAGTACTGCATCCTCACGGGTAGAATGAGCACCAGAACGGTCGGGTTGTTCGGCGCAATTAGTCGTTTGAGTACCATTTGGTGTTGAGAGTTGGTATCGACGTTGACGGAATATGGATGAACAAACAATTTTATTTCTTTACCTCTCCATGACGTAAGCAATCGAGAAGTTATTGCAGAAATATTGTATGCCTTCTTTTTTATTCGATCTTGTAAAGTGACAAACTTCTCAATATCTTCTCGGCCCATTTTGGTCCATCGTCATCGGAATCGATTTGCCTCGACATATGCTGAGCATTCGACTTCCAAATGCATTCCATAACGTATTTTATGGAATTACCAACAACATTCCTGGTTCCCACTTCTCTTGGGCGCATTTGTTCTCGATAAAGCAGTCGAAAAATCGATGCTTTGAAAAAGTACAAATAACTTTCCTCAGCAGCATCTGGCATACTCGAATCGTCATCTTGTGAATGGTCATCATCCAGAGCATCAATCTCCAAATCATCAGCGGGCAAAATGTTCGACATTTCATTTATGTCTTCCGGAAGCTGCAGTGGGTCATGGGAAGTGGAAGGCCGTGGAGAAGATGTGCAGGCAGGTAAAACACCAGTTCTCGTATCACCCACCTCCGATGCGTCTTCCGTCTCCTCCAAATGTTCCTCGTCCTCGTACCTGTGTGGGGCATAGTGCTGTTAAAGTCAAATAATGTTTAATAGAAAGTATTACTGCTACTTACGTGTTTTCGTTAGGTTCCATTTGTTGTTTTTTATTGCCTTCAATGTCCGAAATTTAGCCGCAACTCAGCAAAACTAGTAAACAAACAACGATTTACGATTTCGAAGACGGAATGAAAAATCAAAACGTAAAACGAAAACAAAAACCATAGTGCATTGCTCTTATTGTGTTGTCTTTGTTAAAGTTGCCATGTTTTTCAAATAGTTGGTAATATTTTGTGCTTTGTTACGTATTTTAGTTTGCACAAGATGAATGTATACAAAATGTCTATGCTATTCTAATAACTTTCAAGATTAGGTATTTCGAACTACGTTCAAAGAAATTGAATGATGGTTATTATTTGGTCTCAAGAATGCAGCTGTAGGTATTGTGGCAATATTATAAGTTGAGTTTTGGAAGCATAAGTCGAAACAAGATTTTTGACAAGCCGTATGTTAATCATGGACACAGGAAGTGTAAATGTTAGACAAGATAGGCCCAAGGATTTTACCCTAAGAAACACCATTTCTAGAAAAAATCGAACATATTATGAATGTAGATAATTTACGTGCAAATTCTGGTTAGTTAAATAATACTGAATTAATTAGCTGATAAATTTAACTAATTTAACTTAAAACGGCAAATTGAACCTTCGTTTCGCAAATGAAAGCCAAACACTGCGAAAAACTGAAGAATATTTTTTTTCTATACCTAAAAGAGAGACTCTAGTTGGGCAGTTTTCCGTTTGGTTTGAAAAGAGTTAAATTTGTAACTCTTATGAGTTGATGGGTAGTTGAATGCATATAGCGAAATTCAACGGCGGGACAATTTAACTCAGTTAAGGTTGAAGACTTCGTAATTATTTTTCGAAATCAATGATTGCATTGTCCTTGTATTGGTAAATCTATTTGAACATATGTGTGAGGAAATGAAAATCAAAATCTTGTCTTAAGCTTACCACTACACGTGTATCCGTGTTTGAGACATATGTTTTCGTGGGAAGTATTGAAATTTCCTGCAATATCTGTTTATTTTAATAACTCACGAGGTGAAATTGCTTGCGCATCGCTTTTCGATAAATGAGTTTTCATGTCACATATGCTGAATTCAATAATAAAATTTAACATGGATTACAGTAGTCTATTATACATACCATCGGGTATACAACAAAAGAAATTATGATATTGGTCAATGAAAATATTCGTTAAATTAAAATCGTATCCAGTTACAGTCTTTACGTGCTGTTCCGACAGTATAATTGTTCTGTTGGATGTAAGTAAAATCAAATTACATTTTTTTTTCAAACGTCTAGTCTGTAGAATCAATCACATCAGCTGTGAAGCTTGAGTATGAGAGTATGCTCCCTTTGGCAAACTCTTCCATCTCTGCCGTTGTTATCATCGTCTTAATTTTTCTCCTAGATTCTTCGGAAAGCTAGAATAAATAATTAAAGTATTGCCTTCAAGGATTTGAACCAGCATGAATATTTGGAAATAATTCTTACAGAATAGCTTTGAATCTTTGCTGGTATGTCTTTATCAAGATCAAAAATCGTTTCGTTTATAGCCAGTGCTACTTCTCCGTAGTCTCTTTACTCAAACGTCGATTTGGCTGCCTTTCTGCAGATGTCCGGTCGAAAAGGGTTTTTGTCTTGTACTAATTTTATTTGTTCGCGATCAGCAACAAACTGGTTCAGTAAAGCTCCAGGACCACACCCAGCATACATTTGTTATGCCTCTAGAACATTTGTTATGCCTCTGTGCATCTAGAACATTAAGTTGTGAGTAGGCAATAAGCGAATTGTGAAAGCAATAAGCTTGAGAAATTAAGGAAGAAGGAAAAGGAAGAAGGAATGGTTTGTGATTATGCGGGTGTTTATCCATTAATCCATTAAAAGCATGTTAACCCATTTATAGCATGTGATAACCACACTATTAAAACTCATTCATGAATGAATTCATTCTCTAGTTGCGTATCTCTAAAATAACACTGACTTAAAGCTAACAGAGGAATATTTGTGAGATCTGAAATCCACTGATCCTTAAAATACTGGCTCGTTTCGACGGTGGATTCCATCACCGGTAGTTGATGATCGTATTCCGTTTCACCGGAAAAGTCTGACGAGATGAAATTTGCATTCAAATAACAACAATTTTTCCACTCATCAGATTCAACGGTAGAAAAACATTTGAAAATTTGTTCGCTAAATAATTCCCCAGTTGATAATGGTGAACAATTCCATTTAACATTTTCATCTTCACGTTCTTAATAACAATCACTACTCACTGGATCTTCGACAAACAGAACACTTTGATCCGTCGAT
The DNA here is from genome assembly GCA_024533555.2 of Aedes koreicus. Taxonomy (NCBI): domain Eukaryota; kingdom Metazoa; phylum Arthropoda; class Insecta; order Diptera; family Culicidae; genus Aedes; species Aedes koreicus. The sequence continues at coordinate 1,037,089 of JAHHFK020004489.1, forward strand.
GAGTGTCGAATATCGATCCAGCGATAAATATTCTTCCTGATCACTCCCGCCGCTCAACTGTTCCTGCGCAAACCGCTTCGTTGCTTCGCGAATTAACGCCGCCCGTTGTGCTTTCCTTTTCTGCGGCATTACTACTCACCGGAATTAATTTCAATTATTGACAAAGTTACGCTCGGTCTGTGCAAAGATTGTTTACAAATTGATAGGAGGAAACTGGGCGGAGCGAAAATATCAGCTGACGAGCATAGTTGCCAACTCAGGGAAGAATATTATTTCTTTCAAAATTGTTGCTCATGGTAGATTATGTTATATAGCAAATTAGCGAATATTTTGCTTCCAACTTAATAAATATATCATAAGACATCGAAAAACATCTGAAACAACATGTTTTGTACAGATGTATCTCAGTTTTTGGACATGCCAAAACCCATCAGTTAAAAATATCAAGATATAAATCTGGCAACTGTCGATGATCGATGATTCTTTGGCTCGCTTGAAGCGTAGTGTGTGTGCTGTCGAAAGTGTGGCTTATATTGTTGAGAATCTCGAAGTTGCAATGCGCTCAAATGGATTGTGAATTTTTACTTGGGGCGCGAGTGATTTTACGAGTTGCGCTGTTCTGCTACATTGACAATACAGTGGCCTGGCTTGTTTCTCGTTTGGAAATTTCGGAAGGAGTTTTCTCATTTAAAAGTGCTTGAAGGAACAAAAAGTGAATTTTCTTAGGAAGAAAAATCCAGCACGAGAGCTGTGAATCCCTTTAAAAGCTGTGAAAATATGGAAATCAACCAGAATGATTTATGGAAAAATTAAGTGATGGGTCCTTGTAATAGTGTTAGTTTGAGAAGCAAATGGCGAGTTTGTGTTGGTGTATTGTGTTAGCGAACCAGGTTTTTAAAAACTACCAGATTAAAGTGAATTCATAGTGTATTGTTTGATAAAATGTGTTTTAAAAAGTGAGAAAAAAACAATTCTACTCAGTGAACGTGCTCAGAAAAATGTAAGTCATGATATATTACCGAAAATGGCTAAAAAGGAATTTTGACAGGAAGAAGAAGAAAAAGAAGCAGACAATCATCATCATTGCCCAAATTAATTACGACTTCTTCAACCTTAAAAAATTATTTCTGTCCCGGCTTTGCGCAAATAATGCTCGGTCATTCGTGAAGCAGACCGAGCACTCTTGCATTCATCGTCGTGGATCACTACTATGACGAAAGATCGACAGAGCATTCATGATCGTGGAGAACTACGTGGTTCTCATAGCAAGACGACACCGCGTTCATAATAACCATTATTAATAATCATTTCGAGCTTCTATCACTCCTCTGAGAAGGTCGCTGTTCTATAGAAACTAATCGAAAGTTCTTTCCTTCTTTCTTGGCATTCCAAAAAGGATGTGTGCATCGTCACAACTTCTCAACTAATCCGACTTCCTAGATTTATTAGTTGGGAGCTTTCGATATCAGGTGCCATTTTAGCGTTAGTATTATTGTTTGGCAAATATAATCATACCCTATCCCGGGGACTCGAGACATTTTCTACTTCATTATTGGGATTGTGCTCAAGGCACGACCGCATGGTTATCGTTGGATAACATAACGATTTCTGTTGTTCAAACAATGTATTTTAAATAGAACTCTCTGCGGACATAATTTTGTGATAGCAATATATTCAATTATTTGTCGTGGCACTTTCTCACATCTGGCTGCCAGTTTAAGTAAATATGTGCAA